>CM020007.1:10000000-10002291 GCA_009771035.1 Lupinus albus | reverse complement strand
TCCTATCCTATCCTATCCTATCCTATCATATCCTATCATATCCTATCCTATCCTCCGTTCCTATCCTATCCTATCCTATCCTATCCTATCCTATCCTATCTTATCATGTCCTATCTTATGCTATCATATCCTATCCTATCCTATCCGTTCCTATCCTATCCTGTCCTATCCGTTCCTATCCTACCCTACCCTATCCTATCCTACCCTACCCTATCCTATCCTATCCTATCCTATCCTATCTGTTCCTATCATATCCTATCTACTCCTATCCTATCCTATCCGTTCCTATCCTATCCGTTCCTATCCGTTCCTATCCTATCCTATCCTATCCTATCCTATCCTATCCTATCCTATCCTATCCTATCCTATCCTATCCTATCTTATCATGTCCTATCTTATCCTATCCTATCCTATCTTATCCTATCTGTTCCTATCCGTTCCTATCCTATCCTATCCTATCCGTTCCTATCCTATCCTACCCTATCCTTTCCTACCCTATCCTATCCTATCCTATCCTATTCCTATCCTATCCGATCCTATCCATCCTATCCTATCCTATCCTATCCTATCCGTTCCTATCCTATCCTACCCTATCCTATCCTATCCTATCATGTCCTATCCATCAAATCCTATCCAATCCTATCCAATCCTATCCTATCCTATCCTATCATATCCTATCCGTTCCTATCCTATCCTATCATATCCTATCCGTTCCTATCCTATCCTATCCTATCCCATCTTATCCGTTCCTATCCTATCTGTTCCTATCATATCCGTTCCTATCCTAACCTATCCCATCCTATCCTATCATATCCTATCCTATCCTATCCTATCCTATCATATCCTATCCAATCCGTTCCTATCTTATCCTATCCGTTCCTATCCTATCCTATCAAATTCCTATCGTGTCCTATCCTATCCTATCTTATCCTATCCTATCCTACCCTATCCCATCCTATCCTATCCTTTCCTATCAAATCCTATCCTATCCTACCCTATCCTATCCTATCCTAGCTTATCCTATCCTATCCCATCCTATCCTATCCTATCTTATCCTATCCTATCCTATCCTATCCTATCCTACCCTACCCTATCCTACCCTATCCTATCCTATCATATCCTATCCTATGCCCTATCCTATCTTCTCCTATCCTCTCGTCTCCTATCCTACCCTATCCTATCCTATCCTGTCCTATCCTATCCTATCCTACCTTATCCTATCAGTTCTTATCCGTTCCTTTCCGTTCCTAATCTATCCTATCCTATCCTATCCTATCCTATCCTATCCTAACCAATCCTATCCAATCCTATCCTATCCTATCCTATCCTATCCTATCCTATCCTATCCATTCCTATCCTATCCTATCCTATCCTATCCAATCCAATCCGATCCTATCCTATCATATCCTATCCGTTCCTATCCTATCCTATCCTATCCTATCCTATCCGTTCCTATCCTATCCTATCCTATCCAATCCTATCCTATCCTATCCTATCCTATCCTATCCTATCCTATCCTATCCTATCCTATCCTATCCTATCCTATCCTATCCAATCCTATCCTATCCTATCATATCATATCCTATCCTATCTTATCCTATCCTATCCTATCCTATCATATCCTATCATATCCTATCCGTTCCTATCCTATCCAATCTGTTCCTGTCCTATCCGTTCCTATCCTATCCAATCCTACCCTATCCTATCCTATCTTATCCTATCCTATCATATCCTACCCTATCCTATCCTATCCTATTAGTTCTTATCTGTTCCTTTCCGTTCCTTTCCGATCCTATCCTATCCTATCCTATCCTATCCTATCCTATCCTATCCTATCATATCCTATCCTATCCTATCCTATCCTATCCTATCCTATCCTATCCATTCCTATCCTATCCTACACCATCCTATCCTATCCTATCCTATCCATTCCTATCCTATCCTACCCTATCCTATCTTATCCTATCCTATCCTATCCTCTCCTCTCCTATCCTGTCCCATCCTATCCCATCCTATCCTATCCCATCCTATCTTATCCTATCCTATCCTATCCTATCCTATCCTATCCTATCCTATCCTATCCTATCCTATCCTATCCTATCCTTTCCTTTCCTTTCCTTTCCTATCCTATCCTATCCTATCCTATCCCAACCTAGCCTATCCTATCCTGGCCTATCCAATCCTAGCCTATCCTATCTTAACATATCTTATCCTCTCTTATCCGTTCCTATCCTATCTGTTCCTATCATATCTGTTCCTATCCTAACCTATCACATCCTATCCTATCATAT